>JAZAVI010001355.1:795462-807962 GCA_036326025.1 Chrosomus eos
AAAATCGAATTACGTACACAATGCACTCAATGCCCAAACCCATCTCTGCAATAATAATTAATAAAGGCTGCTTTCTGAAGTACTTCTTCCTGTATTAATGCTCATGGGTAGCCTAAATGTGTTCCATTCAGACCTTAACATAAAGTCTTTACTGTTATGTCAACAAGATTCAACAAGACATGTTCTCCTGCTTAACCCAATGTTTAGATATGTTTGGGTATTTTATGCAAATTAGCACATATGTAATTAGATTATGCACCGTTTGTCCATGTTAACAAACAATTTCAAAAAACTTGTAATTCATTTTTTGTTTGTCTTGATGTAAGTAATCAACTCAGTAGTTTTCATGATGATATCTAAAAGTAAAATTTTTTACCCTATTCACGTGAGAAAAAGGATGAATATGCGTATGAATAGACTATATTTGGGTCTTTCTCTAAACGTTCCCCTAATGGGATTCTTCTGGGCTTTTTTCCCCTTACTCAGGACATATTGAGGATACAAAATCAGTTGAGTTTGCTTCTGCTGCAATTTGTTCAACCTTTTTTCATAAAATGACTGGACTATCAGTGTTCGTTCAGTTTTGTAGAAAAGTAAAGTAAGGATTTCTCTTAATGTTTGTCGTTTAGTTAGTTTCTTCTGATTGCATTAAATACTGTTTAGACTAGAGAACAATTGTATATAAAACAATGTGTACGTCTAATATTAAAATGTATGTTTTTAATGTAGCCTTCTCACTTTAAACACTTATAATACCTCAGGAATGATTTATGCAAATTGCTTATTTGAAAGAATTAAATCATCTGTTTCATGTTTATCTCTGAGGTTAATATGGGATTTAGGAAGTAATTATTAGTAAATCATACAAGAGATTAATTAGTAATACAAACCTGTTTACGAGAGTAATTACTAATATTAGTACTTCATGTAATCTGATTACACTTGGTGATTAGAGTAACTACCCAACACTGATGTTAAATCAGCCGGTTTTGTGTTTACGAATATTAATAATGTGTAAAATATGATCAGAAACAGCATTAAAACACAAAGTGACTGATATTAATCTTTGATTACAGTCTTTAGAAAACATAATGTGAAAGACTATACATTCAGATATATCTTTTGTGTTATTTATCATAATCATTTGATTTTATTCATTTATTTTCATAGTTAAATATTTCATAAACTTTTCTCTGAACTTCCCAGTGGAAAACCCTGCTTTATAAACCACATATGCAGCGTTTGACTTTAATAATGTTATTAATAATGGATTAACATAAACTAAGATTAATGAAAGCTAAAGATAACTAATGTCAACAAATGAAACCATATTGTAGAGTGTTACGGTGTGTGTGTGTGTGATATAATATATATATATGTGTGTGTGTGTTGTTTGATGTGTGATATATGTTGTGTGTGTATGAAACATGTGAAATCATTAATTTCTTTGACTCTGATCATCAGATGAAATCCATGACGGCATGAACCTCGAGCTTTATTACCAGTAGCCACCACACACACACACACACACACACACACACACACACACACACACACACACACACACACACACACCACACACCACACACACCACACACACAACACACACATCATGTCTCGACGCATCCGAATATCTGTTCAGTTGAATTGTTTTGATATTATTTGGAAATAAAACTCATATTTATGTATGATCATGTCTCAGTGTTTGTGTTTTCAAACATGTTTAATAAGAGTCTCAAAGGGGAAAACACATTATTATTATTATTATTATTACATCCACTGAAATATCAACATCTCATAAAGCACACGCTTGTTAACCTGAATTACTCCTGGATAAGCATAAATCATTCAGTCGGTCTGGTCTAGTGAAACACACTCGGCTCTGGAGGGTGGCGGTCAGTGTGATGTTAACGAAGCTGTTGATTGGTCAGCAGGAATCCGAGGGTTTTGATTGGTCAGCAGTAATCTGAATGCTCCTCCTCCACGTAATTAGCAGGAAACAAGCCCACCTGCAGAGGAACACGACTGTTAATCACAGACCGACACGTTACCCAGTGCGGGACAGTAAACATGCATAGATACATGTGCTTGAAATTAGTATTATTCAGATATCGTTTATTTTGTGCATACTATTGTCTCCGGTCCGCTAATGTGTTATTTCACCAGCACTCCGTGACCTATGCGCACTAGCTGGCGTGATTATCGTCATTTACGCGTTACGCTAAGTGTTTCCCGCGCGAGGTGCTTTGTGTTGTATGTTCACGTGTGCAAAACTAACAATGTAACGGTTACACGATGTAACCTTGCGCTCACTGGAAGTGTGTCCACACATTAAGTCCTTGAATTTGAAGTAACCCGAGGTGTGTGAACCCCGATAACAGTATTAGAGGATTCACAACAACACAAAGAAAAGAAGGATCCATTTCTACAAGATTTCGTATAGGTCACACTGGACTTATGGGAATCTATATATAACGGGTTGCAACGATACACTTATGGCACTAAACTCACCATACAATATTATATATCGATACTAAATCTAAATCTGGTTTAACATTGTGTGTGTAAATGAACAGGCTTGTGCTGAAACCCAATCACAGGACAAGAGAACACAGAATAACAATATTCATGATTCTGAAGATGAAATACTGAATTATGTTAGATGAATATGCTTGATCTCGGTCTCTGGATAGATATATTTATAATAATGCCACTTTTTACTCATAACATCAGACATTTGCATTATTATACAAATATATACACTGGCTGTTCAAAAGTTTGGGGTCGGTAAGATTTTTAATGTTGTTAAAAGAAGTCTCTTCTGCTCAAACCAAGGCTGCGTTTATTTGATTAAAAATACAAAACAAACCCAGTAATATTGTGAAATATTATAATCAGCTGTTTTCTATGTGAATATATAGTAAAGTGTAATTATTCCTGTGATCAAAGCTGAATTTTCATCATCATTACTCCAGTCTTCAGTGTCACATGATCTTCAGAAATCACTATAATATGATGATCTGATGCTCAAGAAACAGTTATGATTATTATCAAGTTGAAAACAGTTTTGCTGCTTCATAATTATGTTCAATTTTTTTCAGGATTCTTTGAAAGTTCAAGAGAAAAGCATTTAATTCAAACAGAAATATTTTGCATTATTATAAATGTCTTTACTGTCACTTTTGATCAGTTTAATGCGTCCTGAAGAAAAGTATTAATTTCTTTTTTGTTCTTTGTATCGTATTGACCCCAAACTTTTGAACGGTGATGTATAGTAGTTTAATGTAGTAGTGACACGAAAATCCTGTAAACTTAATTTTTTGTATTGCGCTATATTGTGACACGATAATATATAATAAAAAGCATCATGATGGGTTGTGCTGTCATTATAATGTAGAAAGACGGTTGAACATGTAATATTATGTTGTATATTGTATGAAAATGAACGTGCTTATAAAAGTACAGGAAAAATAAATATGTCATTTAAAAAATCTGTTGGCAAGAAAACAAGGTATGAAATATATATATATAATAAAAGCAACCAGATTATATTTGAGAATATACTGAAGTAACTTACTAAGGAATGTTTTTATTATTTATTAGTGTTATTTCCACACTCCAGTTCAGTTGGTGGCGGTAATGAAGAAGAAGCGACATCACTTCCTGCTGGCCCGTGTGAACGTGTATCAGTGAGGATCAGATCTGTGTGGACGCTCGCTTCAGCCGCAGACTCTGAGTTTGACTCTTCATCGTACAATTATGACTTTACTGCGAGTTTATATCTTATGATTCTGTCTGATTTTCTCAGAACTGTGAGATATAAATTACGAACCGCAAGATTTTTAGAGAATACTATTTTTAAATGAACCTATGAAAAATACATTTTAAAAATGCCTCTGATAATACTTATATAAATACAGACATAAATACTTTTTAAAATTAGAATTTATTTACTATTTATTTTTATTGCATGGTAAACAGTCTAAGAATGTATATTTATATTTCTGCTGCAGCTTTTACTGAAAAACAAACTTCTTTTTGTGTTTCGCATTATTTATCACTTCTCTCATATCTTACGTTGATTTGATTTTATAATTAACCATAATTGCTCAGATGAATAATTTACTTGGTTGATTAACTTGAAGTTTTTGATATAAATGAATGACTTAACATGCCCTCATAAAGGTAAAAATAACCCAGAAAATTTATTACAGCGGGCAAATATGTATTTATTTATCTAACTTTTATTTATTTTAATGTATTTATAAAGCCTCTGAGAGATTAAAATTCTTATTTCTTCAAGAATGTCCTGGATATAATGCCATATATATGTGCCACTGAAGTGTGTGTGTGTGTGTGTGTGTGTGTGTGTGGTGTGTGTGTGTGTGTGTGTGTGTGTGTGTCTGTGTGTGTGTGTGTGGTGTCGTACCCTGCCGTACACCTCTCCTCTCCACCAGCCGTTGTGAGCTTTCTTGGAGATGATTTTGACGGTGTCTCCTTCCCGCAGAGAGAGTTCAGTGCGGTCCCGCGCGGAGAAATCATAGCGCACTTTAGCAGTGCCATGGTAGCGCTCGCTCGGCCCTGCGGACAACACACACACACACACACACACACACACACACACACACACACACACACACAACACACACACACACACAATCACACACTACACACACACACAGATGATCAGAGTGTTTCAGTGTTAGCGCTCACAGCAGTAGTGGCTCGTGTGTGTGTGTGTGTGTGTGTGTGTGTGGTGTGTATGTGTGTGCATAGCTGCCAACTTCTGAGTTTGGGGGGGGGGGGGGGAATCTCTGCTCACGCAGGGTCTCTCGCTCGCTCTACGTGGTTTGGAGCACAATCTCTGTCTCACATGCACGCTCGCTCTAGATTACGGGAGATTTTTAACTAATTTGCGGTATAACTAGTCGATCACGAGTGGCTCAACAGGATCTATAGATAAACTCAACCGGGTTGACACTTCAGCTTCAGAAATCGGGGGTGTGGCGTGTGAAACCAATCAAATGCCGGTGTCTAAAGGCCAATGCGTGAGAGTTGGCAGCTTGTGTGTGTGTGTGTGTGTGTGTGTGAGTGTGTGTGTGTGTGTGTGTGTGTGGTGTGTGTGAGTGAAGCCTGCGGCTCGTACCTGTGCTGTGTGTGTGTGTGTGTGTGTGTGTGTAGACTGTGTGTGTGTGTGTGCTTGCTTGTGCACCGCCGCTACGCTCTGCTCCGGCTGCTTGTACGCCGTCTGAAGTCTGGAGTCCACGTCTTTAAAACACTCTCTCAGGGAGTTCTCCTGATAGTAATGCACCAGCTCCTGCCACACACACACACACACACACACACACACACACACAACACACAACACACACACACACACACACACACACACACAAACACACACACACACACACACACAACACACACACACACACACACACAACACACAACACAACCACACACACCACAGCCTTTATCAACACAAATCATCAACTGACCTTGTGTCATTACAAACCTGTGTGACCCGCTACCACTGAGAACCATAACTATAATTATAAAGTTATTTCATCTTTTAACTCTAACGGAATAGCAAAGTCCACACCACAACTATTACAATTACTGTAAGGATAACTGTAACAATAACTAACAATAACTGTAACAATAACTGACAATAACTGTAACAATAACTGACAATAACTGTAACAATAACTGTAACAATAACTGACAATAACTGTAACAATAACTGACAATAACTGTAACAATAACTAACAATAACTGTAACAATAACTGACAATAACTGTAACAATAACTGTAACAATAACTGACAATAACTGTAACAATAACTGTGACAATAACTGTAACAATAACTAACAATAACTGTAACAATAACTGACAATAACTGTAACAATAACTGTAACAATAACTGTAACAATAACTGACAATAACTGACAATAACTGTAACAATAACTGACAATAACTGTAACAATAACTGACAATAACTGTAACAATAACTGACAATAACTGACAATAACTGACAATAACTGTAACAATAACTGACAATAACTGTAACAATAACTGTGACAATAACTGTAACAATAACTAAAAATAACTGTAACAATAACTAACAATAACTGTAAAAATAACTAACAATAACTGTAACAATAACTGACAATAACTGTAACAATAACTAACAATAACTGTAACAATAACTGACAATAACTGTAACAATAACTAACAATAACTAACAATAACTAACAATAACTGTAACAATAACTGACAATAACTGTAACAATAACTGACAACAACTGTAACAATAACTGACAATAACTGTAACAATAACTGTAACAATAACTGACAATAACTGTAACAATAACTGACAATAACTGTAACAATAACTGTAACAATAACTAACAATAACTGTAACAATAACTGTAACAATAACTGTAACAATAACTAACAATAACTGTAACAATAACTAACAATAACTGTAACAATAACTGACAATAACTGTAACAATAACTGTAACAATAACTGACAATAACTGTAACAATAACTGACAATAACTGACAATAACTGTAACAATAACTGACAATAACTGTAACAATAACTGACAATAACTGTAACAATAACTGACAATAACTGTAACAATAACTGACAATAACTGTAACAATAACTAACAATAACTGTAACAATAACTGACAATAACTGTAACAATAACTGACAATAACTGTAACAATAACTGACAATAACTGTAACAATAACTGTGACAATAACTGTAACAATAACTGAGAATAACTGTAACTAGGGATGCACCGAAATGAAAATTCTTGGCCGAAACAGAAAACCGAAAAAGAGGACACCAAGGCCGAAAACCGAAAACCGAAACACCGAAAGAAATTATGCCAATTATTAGTAGGCCCATTGCATTTATGGCTATGACTGTGTACTAACTTTACTAAAATCAAGGCATTGCAATTGCACAAATTAATATTAAAGTTTCAAAGAATAAATCAATTACAAATTATCCAAATATTTATTTAGCAAAATTGCAACAATGCACAGTATAAAATAAAATTCAAACTAAAATGGTAACGTGACCCCACTCATGCGTACATTAAATAATAATGTACAGGCTTACTGGCCTGCAGAAAGGTTTTAAAATTAAATGTTCTCTCAAAGTGCGTTTAGGATCGCAACACGTTGATTTTTCTATATATTTTTTTACTAAGCCTATTTAAAATCGTATTTGATTGCAGAGCGCCATATAGCGCTCTCTCTCTCTCTTCTCTGTGTATCTCTCGCACGCTCTCTCTCTCTCTCCGTACCTCTTGCGCGCGCGCTCTCTCTCTCTCTCTCTCCGTACCTCTTGCGCGCCGCTTCTCTCTCTCTCTCTCTCTCTCTCTCTCTCCGTATCTCTCGCGCGCGCTCTCTCTCTCTCGCGCTCTCTCTCTCTCTGGGCCGTGTTCCTCTCATATTCAGCGTAGCGATCGGAATGTTTGGATTTCAGGTGATAAATTAAACCCGACGTCATCACAACATTTCGGCCGTATTGTTTCGGTAATAAAAGTCTTTCGGCCGAAAACCGAAAATGCACTTTTGGGCCATTTTCGGCCGAAAATTTTCGGTGGCCGAATATTCGGTGCATCCCTTACTGTAACAATAACTGACAATAACTGTAACAATAACTGACAATAACTGTAACAATAACTGACAATAACTGTAACAATAACTGACAATAACTGTAACAATAACTGACAATAACTGTAACAATAACTGACAATAACTGTAACAATAACTGACAATAACTGTAACAATAACTGACAATAACTGACAATAACTGACAATAACTGTAACAATAACTGACAATAACTGTAACAATAACTGTAACAATAACTGACAATAACTGTAAGAATAACTGACAATAACTGTAACAATAACTAACAATAACTGTAACAATAACTGACAATAACTGTAACAATAACTGACAATAACTGTAACAATAACTGACAATAACTGTAACAATAACTGACAATAACTGTAACAATAACTAACAATAACTGTAACAATAACTGACAATAACTGTAACAATAACTGACAATAACTGTAACAATAACTGTAACAATAACTGACAATAACTGTAAGAATAACTGACAATAACTGTAACAATAACTAACAATAACTGTAACAATAACTGACAATAACTGTAACAATAACTGACAATAACTGTAACAATAACTGACAATAACTGTAACAATAACTGACAATAACTGTAACAATAACTGTAACAATAACTGACAATAACTGTAACAATAACTGACAATAACTGTAACAATAACTAACAATAACTGTAACAATAACTGACAATAACTGTAACAATAACTGACAATAACTGTAACAATAACTGACAATAACTGTAACAATAACTGACAATAACTGTAACAATAACTGACAATAACTGTAACAATAACTGTAACAATAACTGACAATAACTGTAACAATAACTGACAATAACTGTAACAATAACTGACAATAACTGTAACAATAACTGACAATAACTGTAACAATAACTGACAATAACTGTAACAATAACTGACAATAACTGTAACAATAACTGTAACAATAACTGACAATAACTGTAACAATAACTGACAATAACTGTAACAATAACTAACAATAACTGTAACAATAACTGACAATAACTGTAACAATAACTGTAACAATAACTGTAACAATAACTGTAACAATAACTGACAATAACTGTAACAATAACTAACAATAACTGTAACAATAACTGACAATAACTGTAACAATAACTGACAATAACTGTAACAATAACTGACAATAACTGTAACAATAACTGTAACAATAACTGTAACAATAACTGACAATAACTGTAACAATAACTGACAATAACTGTAACAATAACTGACAATAACTGTAACAATAACTGTAACAATAACTGACAATAACTGTAAGAATAACTGACAATAACTGTAACAATAACTAACAATAACTGTAACAATAACTGACAATAACTGTAACAATAACTGACAATAACTGTAACAATAACTGACAATAACTGTAACAATAACTGACAATAACTGTAACAATAACTAACAATAACTGTAACAATAACTGACAATAACTGTAACAATAACTGACAATAACTGTAACAATAACTGTAACAATAACTGACAATAACTGTAAGAATAACTGACAATAACTGTAACAATAACTAACAATAACTGTAACAATAACTGACAATAACTGTAACAATAACTGACAATAACTGTAACAATAACTGACAATAACTGTAACAATAACTGACAATAACTGTAACAATAACTGTAACAATAACTGACAATAACTGTAACAATAACTGTACAATAACGTAACAATAACTGACAATAACTGTAACAATAACTACAATAACTGTAACAATAACTAACAATAACTTAACAATAACTGACAATAACTGTAACAATAACTGACAATAACTGTAACAATAACTAATAATAACTATAACAATTAACAATAATGGTAATGAAACTATAACAATAACAGTAACTGTAAGATAATGGTAACAATAACTGAAACAATAACTATAAAACTAACCATACAATTTTGTAACATACAGTCACAGACAACTATAACAATACTGACACAGAAAAACATTAATGTAAGAATGCAGAATTATGTTTTTCAACTGATGAACGTAACAATTAACAGACAATCAGATCACCTGCTTTAAAGGCAATTAAAGAGACAGGCGACAAAACTGCAGAGCTTCTAATAAAAAGAACGATACTGGCGATGGAGACAGCTATATAGTTATCACAGAGTGTGTTGTGGTGTTTTGTGTGTGTGTGTGTGTGGTGTGTGTGTGTGTGTGTGTGTGTGTGTGTGTGTGGTGTGTGTGTTCACTTACGAACAGCCCCTTGAAGGCTTTCTTCTCGTTGATTCTGTAGAGACCCTCTGCATACGTGACCTTTATGTGTCTGGTGTCCATGTTGAACCTGAGACAGAGACAGAGAGGCGTGTCACTGGTGTGGTTTGATTGACAGCTGTCAGTCAGCGTGTTTGACGATGTTCACAGTACTTGAGGCTGATGGCAAATTCTCCAGCGTCTTTCTGTCGCACCAGAAACGTCCCGTCAGAGCGAGAGGTCAGGAGAGTTTTAGCACCGGCCCGGTCCATGTTACCAGCAAACCTGGAACACACACACACACACACACACACACACACACCACACCACACCAGCACACGCAGCGCACGCACGCGCACACACAACACCACGCAAGCACACGCACACGCACACACGCACACCACACACCACACACACACACACACAACACACGCACACGCACGGTGAAACTTTGAGACCTCTGTTTGTAATGAAAAGGAGTGAATAAAGCTGAAACGTTGTGTGTGTGTGTGTGTGTGTGTGTATGTGTGTGTGTGTTGTGTGTGTGTGTGTGTGTGTGTGTGTGTGTGTTGTGTGTGTTGTGTGTGTGTGTGTGTGTGTGTGTGTGTGTGTATGTGTGTGTGTGTGTGTGTGTGTGTGTGTGTGTGTGTGTGTGTGTGGTGTGTGTGTGTGTGTGTGTGTGTGTGTGTGTGTGTGTGTGTGTGTGTGTTACCAGGGCAGTCCTGTTAAATCTGGAGGAGTCGCCTGCAGAGACACAACAACACATTTATTAGTTACCAGGAAAATCTTTTTGTGCAGAAATGTGAAGGTGATGTCGACACACTCTGTGTTTTTCTGAGGTTTGGTCTGAAACGGTCTTGTTTTGGGAGTGTGTGTCCTGGAGGAACGCTAATGCCTTGATTGTCCAGAATGTGTGTGTGATTTTTATCTTATCGGGGTCTATATTAATGACAAGAATCTAATCAAGATTATGTATTAACCTCCTTTTATTTAATGGAAAGATTTATATCTATAAATGTAAATATACAAAAAGTAAACCTCGCTTTTAACATCTTCAAACAAGAACTGAATTTGTACTTAAATACAATTTAAATGTCTGTAAATAACAGAGCTATAAAAACATCTGAATTTGTGCCATGATTAATATTCTTTCATAATATGCTTTTATTCAATTATCCCCCACTTTTTTCCCTTTTACATCTCTTGACAAATAATTTTCAATAGATAAATCAGGCTTCTTTATATTGTTTATTGTCTGTTTTTGTATCTTATGTTGTTAAAATATGCTATAAAAAATTGTCAAGCAGATTTATATGATATATATTATATCTTTTAGCAGGGTCCAAATATAAGAATATTTACATCTAATTTAATTTAAACCTGGAAATAAACAGAACAATGTGTGTGTGTGTGTGTGTGTGTGTGTGTGTGTGTGTGTGTGTGTGTGTGTGTGTGTGTGTGTGTGTGTGTGTGTGTGTGTGTGTGTGTGTGTGTGTGTGTGTGTGGCGAGGTGCTCTATTTCTGTCACGAATCGTTTGCTGGCATTATCTAAATCAAGCTCATTTAAATAAAAAAAGGGAATAAAATAAAAAGACAAAAGAGAATAAAAGAAGTGATAAAACTAGTGAACTCTGACTTTCGTAACTGTATGATGACTATTGGATAGATTAAGAAATGCTGTCAGAAAGAAAGATACTTATTAAAAAAATACAGATTAAAAATTGTGTGAAAATAAATCTAATAAATAAATAAAAAATAATATGAAATGGATAAAGATTGAAAATGGTAGAAAATAACTGAATGATAGGAAATAATGCTTCAACTGCAGGAATACTGACTGAAAATATGAAACTCTTGAAGTGGCGTGGATCAGAAGTGAAGGAAAGGACTGTGTGTGTGTGTGTGTGTGTGTGTGTGTGTGTGTGTGTGTGTGTGTGTGTGTGTGTGTTGTGTGTGTGTGTGTGTGTGTGTGTGTGTGTGTGTGTCTCACCGCTACGAACGGTTGGACTTTACTGCAGGGAAACCAGCCGAGCTCGCCGATGGTCAGATTCCTGCCCTGAAACGATACCAAAGCAATGCCAGATTTACCAGCAGAACCACTGAAGACACAAGGAAAAGAGAAGACAGAACTGCAGACGCACAGGTTTCTGTTCTCCATTATCAGAATAATGCAGTGTGTCCTGCTGTAACACACACACACAACACACACACACACACACACACACACACACACACACACACACACACACACTCACTCACTCACTCACCACACACACACACACACACACACACACACACACACACACACACACACACACACACACACACACACACACACACACACACACATCACACACACACCACACACACTCACTCACTCACTCACCACTCACACACACACACACACACACCACACACTCACACTCACACTCACTCACCACTCACACCACACACACACACACACACACACACACACACACACACACACACACACACACACACACACACACACACACACACACACACACACACACACACACACACACCACACACACACACACACACACACACACAC
>JAZAVI010001355.1:817962-825462 GCA_036326025.1 Chrosomus eos
AGTTTTCAAATACTCAAAATTAAATATAAAAACGAACTAAAAACTAACAAACTTAAACTACTTAAACTAAAATCAAAAATCAGAAACTATATGTATTAAAAATATATTTTCATTAACTTAAATACTATAAACTAAAATATAAAATTTTAAATTGTATAGAAATAATTTAAAATAATTTCGAATATTTATTAAAAATTAATGAGGTAAAATTAAGTACTGAAACTAACATCAGAAACTATAAGTATTAAAAAATATTTTCGCTAACTGAAACTAAAACAAATAAAACATATTAAAAAAAATCTAAATATTTGTTAAAAATATAATAAAAATGACAAATATTTTTATTAAAATATGAAATATTTAAAAATTAAGTAAAATTAACACTGGAAATTACTATTAGTGTTATTGAAAATTACTAAATATTTTCGTTAATTCAAATAAAACTAAAATAAACTAAAATATAAAATTAAATAGAAATATATTTTTTTAAATGACAATAAAAAAAAGAACTACTAAAAATACATGAAAAATGAAAACGTGCTCTGCTGCAAGAAACTTCAAGAAACGACATAATATGAAGATTTGCCAGGCAGTTTGAGTGTGAACGAGCAGGTTGACTCGTTTGCACTGATGCATGATGGGAGAAGTGTGTGTGTGACTGATGTTCACCTGAGGAGCATCTGACAGGCTTTACATGAGGTGGTGTCTTCAAAACAGTGCATCTGGAAGTCATGACCGTTAGCAGAGCCGTTCTCGGGACACATGTTTGACCTGCGCGCACACACACACACACACACACACACACTAATCACTACTGGAATCAGACACAATACAGAAGAATGTCACATGACTTGGGCCATCGACTCACAGCGCCATCTCAAACTGCTCCAGCCACTTCTTCTTCAGCTCACGCGTCTTAAAGTACATGTCGTAGCCGCCTTGCCCGTATAAATCCATCAGGAGGAAGGTGTGTGTCCACTATAGAAACACACAAGCGTTACATACAGCAGCGGATGAAGGAAGATCTGAGGAAACACTGCGAGACGAGACTCAAACCTTCTTGCTGTCTTTCTCTCCTGACGGTTCGTCTCTCAGCTGATAATGTTGAAGTTCAATCAGTTCCTTCAGCTCCATACTCTCCCCACTGCGCTTCTTACACACCAGCAGAGCCTTATCGAAGAGGAACGCGTACCTGAACACACACACACACACACACACACACACACACACACACACACACACACACACACACACACACACACACACACACACAATCAGTTCCTTCAGCTCCATACTCTCCCCACTGCGCTTCTTACACACCAGCAGAGCCTTATCGAAGAGGAACGCGTACCTGAACACACACACACACACACACACACACACACACACACACATACACACACACACACACACACAATCAGTTCCTTCAGCTCCATACTCTCCCCACTGCGCTTCTTACACACCAGCAGAGCCTTATCGAAGAGGAACGCGTACCTGAACCACACACACACACACACACACACACACACACCTGTCCTGTTTGGATTTCTTCTCTGGCTGCAGATCTTGCATTCTCCATCTATTTTGGGGACGGCCGTATAACGCAAGAGACTGAGACTGAACGCAGAGAGAGAGAGAGAGAGAGAGAGAGAGAGAGAGAGAGAGAGAGAGAGAGAGAGAGAGAGAGAGAGAGAGAGAGAGAGAGAGAGAGAGAGAGAGAGAGAGAGAGTGAGTATCAGAATCAGTCAGTGTTCAGAGCTGAAGTGAATCGTTCTCCAGCGCTACTGTACCATGTTCTCGATGCACAGCTGAAACGTTGTGATTTGACGGATGATCTCATTGTCTCTCTTCACCTCGTTTACACACTGAGCCAGATCCTGCACACACACACACACGTCACTTTTTTCAATAGAAAGTAAAATAAATATTTGTTAAAAAAAATCTACATCTGAGTTTTTAAGTTTAAAGCTGCTGTCCGTAACATTTTTAAGTTAAAAATAATCCAAATTAATTATTTAAAAAAAAACATCTTCAGCCAGTGTTCAAAACTATCTGCTTGCCATAGCTAGATTCAAAACGGTTAGCTTGTAATAATGATTTTAATTCCAGTGGTACTGGTGGGTTTTCGCGGGAAATTCGAGCATGTCTTTGCGTCATTACGTCACACCCGTACACATAAAGAAGGAGTTTCTGCTAGCCGGGCACACAGTTATGGAGTTTCCTTTGTTGTGCCTTTCTCGTTTAGCTATTATAGAGAATATGAATTCTGAACCACACAGGTAATCATAAAACACATTAAATAACGTTAGTCACGCAATGCTGATGTTGTTAACATGAACAATTTGAGAACAAAGTAGGCTATGATTTGCACGGTTGCTGTAAATCGCGCTGATTAAATCTAACGATCGTCATGTCGAATGCTTTTTCCCCCTTAGTTGATCAGAACAAAAATGGATGTTACTTACTTGTTCAGAAGACACTTTCCGGTGAAAATTCGTATGTTGGTCAAGCTTTCAAAAGTGAATCTGTGATTCTGAATGACAGTATCCACACAGCGCAGTGATTGACAGCAGCACTCGCCTCAATACACTGTGTTCATCCGCGCTGTTTCATGCCGATTTACAACCCACGTAAAGATTATAATTCCGCAAATCACTGCAGTTACAGATTTCGAACAGAGATGGCGACAAAAAGGGAAAATGCTACGGACTGCAGCTTTAAGACATTGTTCTACAGAGACACACACACACACACCACACACACAAACACACACTCACCCCTCATGGCATCCAGTGCAGTGCGTAAGTTTTCCTTGTCTTGTTGGTCCACTGTATGTTTCATGAGCTCCTGAGGGAAACATTTGTCATCAAATGTAATAAAGTGAAATGAGAAGACAAGCAACATTAGATGTGTGTGTGTGTGTGTGTGTGTGTGTGTTGTGTGTGTGTGTGTTTTGTGTGTGTGTGTGTGTGTGTGTGTGTGTGTGTGTGTGTGTGTGTGTGTTGTTTTTACCTGCAGCAGCAGATGATACTTCAGGACTCTCTGCATGGGAACCATCAGCAGATCTCGCAGTGAAAACCTGCCGCTGTTGGCTCTCATCGAACACTCCTGACAAACACACACGCTAAATAAAACCTCTGATGGTGGTTATCAGTCGCTAGTATTTATATCAGATTGAAATGTGTCTGTGGTCTGTGTGTGTTCCTGACCTCCAGTTTCATCTTCACGTCTTCTCTGGCGGTGGTGATCTTGTCCAGGTGTTTAGTGGCGGATTCCACCTGACTGCAGTAACGTCCATATAGCAGCAGCCTGACACACAGATTCATTTACATTCAAGTCTCAGTAACATGTAGATATAGTTTTAGTTTGTTTTTATTTCAGTTTTAGTTATTTTAGAAAATCAGAAATTAAATATTTTAAAATAGTTAAGGTTTAATTATTTTGTTGTTTTTTTCCTCTATTTTTATTTTTAAATGTGTTTTTAAAGAATGTCTATTTATTTTATATTTTTATTTTAGTTTTACTTGTTTTAGTACTACAGGTTAAATTAAAGGAAAAAATAGCACAAATTATAAAAAAAATTAATTAAATTTATGAAATTAGTTTTTATTTTTACAATTTCCCTTTTAATTTTAGTTAAAGTTTTAGTAATTTTGTTGCATTTTTTGTCTTTTTTATTAGTTATTTGTGAAAATCCAACTTGTTGTTTATATGTCTATGTGGTGTTTTTAATCTGCTTTAAGACAAACCATGTGTAAATTCATAAGTCCTTAAAACTGCAGTGAACCAAAAACAGTCTCAAAAACACGCTTTTAAATCTCTGGTATTTCTGCTGTCACAAACTACCTTGTAACCAATCAGATCAATGTGTGATCACCAACGAGTGGATCTCTGAGCTGCTGTGAGTGAGTGGAGGCGGGGCTCATTGGCATATTCATAGAACTGCGTATACTAAAGGAGGGCTAGAGACGCGGGGCTCAGCATCTCGACTCTCTTCACTTTTAGGCGAGCCAACCAGGAGTAAAGCCTTCTCAATGAGAAATCAGCGCAATTAATGCATCCAATCCTCTCGAGGGCTGAATGTGCTCCGCTCCAAGTCTGTCTGTGTGTATGTGTGTGTGTGTCTGTGTGTGTGTGTGTGTGTGTGGTACCTCTCTTTGTAGTCAATGAAGATCTGATAGAGGTTTTCGGCTCCTAAGTGCAGTATAGACTCCTGCACCTCGTGATGGAGAGAGCGATGGGTCTTGGCCAGATCCTGTGAGAGATTACTCAGGATTATTATGATTATTATTCAGGGGATTATTGAGCTGAACAGACGAACCGCACACATAGATGAGCTCATGATCGAGAGACTCACATTAATATTAATGAAGATGTTCTCCACGTCCACTGGCTGAAGGAAAGGCTGCAGTGGTTTCAGAAAGTGCTGTGGACACAAACAAACACACATCTGAGCGCTCGCACGTGTGTGAGAGAAGCGTGTGTGTGTTCGTGGTTACAGACCCTGCTGAGGAAAAGCTTTCGCTTTCATGTTGACTGACACGTTCCTCTCATGATTAGATGTGTGTGTGAGAGAGTCAGTAAACCGCAGCACCTGCACATCACACCGGCCCAATGGACAGAGTGTGTGAGCCTTCAGAAAGACGCTTCTCATGTGGCTCCGCACAAAACTTATAAAATACATTTCATCTTTGCTCAAATTGAATCAGTTTAACAGTTTAATATTTATTAACACTCAATTCAATGAAATAAAATTAAATGAATGCGGAGAACAACTCAGACGTTTCCATTTGCTGAGAATGTGTGTGTGTGTGTCTGTAAGTTGGTGAGTGTGTATCTGACTACTTGTGTGAGTGTGTGTAAGTGTACGTGTGTGTCTGTGTGTGTATGTATGTACGTGTGTGTCTGTGTGTGTTGTGTGTGTCTGAGTGCGAGTGTGTTTTTTTGTGTGTGCGTGTGTCTGATTGTTTACCTGAAGTATTGATTCCAGTGTGTTTGTGTATTTCTCCTCAGTCTGTCTGATTTCCTGAAGACAGCAGCTCCTCTTGTCCACTTCAACTTTCTGCTGCTGTGACAGAAAGACATTCCGTAATTCTGCACTCTGTGTGTGTGTGTGTGTGTGTGTGTGTGTGTGTGTGTGTGTGTCTCACTGTTTCTGGTTCCTCTGTCCTCATCAGATCTTCATAAATATCATCTCCTTCATCCTCATCTTCCTCCACACAGTCATAAAGATCATCATCTTCCTCCACCGTATCACTGAGAGACAATCATTTATTTATTTTTATCACAGCTAAAGGTCACACTAGACTTTCAACATGCGCAATTTCCTCAGACACTGCAAAGTATCTGAAGCGTATTTTTTTATGAACATGAATTCAACATATAACAAATAGCAATACACTCAAATGTAAAAAATATACATTTGCATGCGTTTGGATGGAAGTCAATGGAATGAAAAGTGCAGTGAACATTGTCTCAAGGTTTTCTCAAAGTTACGAACAAATTATCTTCCAATAACATCAACATGTTTTGACGAATAAAGGACATCCCTGAATATTCCCCAAAGGAGGTTTAGTTAGATTTGGCTCATTTATTTGCACAGATGTGTGTGTAAACTCACTCGATCTGGTCTGAGAGGCCCGTGTAGATGTCATCATCTCCAACACACGCTTCGTCTGGAAACGGCCTGCAGTGAACATCACAACATCACAACATCAATACATCACAACATCAATACATCACAACATCAATACATCACAACATCAATACATCACAACATCAGTACATCACAACAGAGACAAATAATACATGAACATCGGCTTAAGTTCTACAGAGAAGCAGTCAGACATTGTGTGTGTGTGTGTGTGTGTGTGTGTGTTGTGTGTGTGTGTGTGTGTGTGTGTGTGTGTGTGTGTGTGTGTGTGTGTGTGTGTTACCGGAATCCTCTCTGCAGGGCCAGCGGCGTTTGCGACAGAATGGACAGAGTGTCGATCACCTAGATAGATAGATAGATAGTAGTAATAGTAGTAGTAAAATCTTTATTTGTCCCTTTACAGGGCAATTTAAGTAGCTTCATCCTCACAAACATACACATTTTTATAAAACATAAAACAGCAAAACATCACAAAACCTTACGAAAAAACATCACAAACCCCGGGCATTTATATAATTCTTCATATAGCTACTATTTAAAATTCACAGCACCTTATCTTTGTTTCAAATAAGTATTTACACTCATAACTGCGTTTGAAACAAAAGACCTATAAGCTTTAACGGTCCTCCACTTGGGCACTCTATATCGCTTTCCTGAGGGAAGCAATTCAAATTCTAAAAACAAAATGTGGGATGTATCCTCTAGGATAGTCAAAGACTTCCTAAGAACATTTCTCTCACACTAAGCAGACAAACCCAACTGTACAGATCCTGTAATCTTTGACCCAAAATTAATAATGTGCTGAAGCTGGGATCTACTTTTAACATTTAATCCATAAAACCAACAGATCATAGCAAACATTAAAACACTTTCAATGAAAGATCTATAAAACATTATCAATATAGATTTATCCACTTCAAAGGACTTAAGCTTCCTCAGTAAATATAACCGTTTTTTGTGCTTTCGATATAATAAGATTTGTGTTTTCCACCCATCTAAGTTTATCATCAATCAATGTACCCAAATACTTATATGAACTGACCTTCTCAACCTCTTTACCCGCAATAACTACTTTAGATGGAGTTCCGACTGAATTATAAAATTCTATAGTCATATCCTTAGTTTTGGATACATTAATTTGTAAATGAGAACTCTCACACCAATCCAAAAAATATTTCAGAATGGGCCCATGCTCTGTGTCACCTTGCTTTAACATCAAGATAGATAGATAGATAGATAGATAGATAGATAGATAGATAGATAGATAGATAGATAGATAGATAGATAGATAGATAGATAGATAGATAGATAGATAGACAGACAGACAGACAGATAGATAGATAGATAGATAGATAGATAGATAGATAGATAGATAGATAGATAGATAGATAGATATTTGTTAGTGTGACATTACATTATCATCAACACAGTGACATCATCACATTAATCACACATCATCCATACCTTTGCAAAGTCCCGGACATCAAACAGGTCAAAGGCCTCGAAAAGCTCGTTTTTCTTCAAGCCGAACTTCTCCTGACAGGCACACAGGAACGTCCTGATGTTCTTCAGACACAAGAACTACACAAACACACAATCAATCAATAAATCAATATATCAATCAGACAGACAGACAGACAGACAGATAGATAGATAGATATAGATAGATAGATAGATAGATAGATAGATAGATAGATAGATAGATAGATAGATAGATAGACAGACAGACAGACAGACAGACAGACAGACAGACAGACAGACAGACAGACAGACAGACAGATAGATAACAGACAGACAGACAGACAGACAGACAGACAGACATAGATAGATAGATAGATAGATAGATA
>JAZAVI010001355.1:840462-855462 GCA_036326025.1 Chrosomus eos
TTATCATTTAAAGAGCCCAGAAACTAAAATACTAATCTGAAGGATCTGTAATGAAACACAAGAGCTGTTCTATTAATCTAATATATTATATCCAGTCCACAGAAACTGGAGAATCCCACATGAGGAAAACACACACGCTTTGGTCAATCTGAATTATGACATTAAAAAAATCATAACTTGCATAGACCTATTAAATAACAAGTATGAAATAAGTCAATATTATTACATGGAAATGTCAAAATTGTGATATACTCATAGGCTACTAAGTCATAATCATTAATAAAAAAGTTGAAATTATAAGATAAAAAGTTTAAATTATGACATACCAACTCATAATTATGACATGTTAAGTCATAACTAAGAGATACAAACATCTAAATTATGACCTATAACTGAGATTACTGAGATACTAAGATTGCATCTCATAAATGACTTTTTGTTATTGCATAAATTAATTTTTATCTCAGAATGTTAACTTGTTTGTCATCTCATAAATATGACTTGCGTTATGTCATAAAAATGACTTTTTTATGTTATCTATGCTATCTCATAAATATGACTTTTTATATAATTTCGTAAATATGACATATTATCTCATAATAAATTACTTTTTATGACATTAATAAATATTAATTTATGCAATCTCTTAAATATTACTTTTACTGTTATCTCATAATAAATTAAATTGTATGTTATCTCATAATAAATTATGTTATGTGTTCTTATAATTAATGACTTTGTCATCTCATAATTATGAATTTTTATGTCATATCATAAATTTAAATTTGTTATCTAATAAATATGACTTAGAATGTCATTCTTCCGACTTTTTATGTCGATAATGAGCTAGAAAAGCTTGATTGTGTTTAGAGGTCGACCGACAGGATTTTACCGATACCGATATTTAGGTTTGACCGTACATGCCGATAACCGATTATTCAACCGATATTTCTTTTAATGGATACTGTGATTAAAAACAAACATAACAACACTCCAAGTTAAAACTGTGCTGAACTGAAATGTGCTAAATTAAATAAATATATGAATATATTAAAATGAGAAGTTTTATAGAGCTCTACAGAAAGTAATTTAAACATGTAAATATTACAGGTTAAATGTGTGTGTTTTTTAGCTATAACCTAGAAACATAGCCTATGTAAACTTCACGCTGCAAGACGCAATCCGGAAAAACTATCGGTGTGGATTTTTGCCGATAACGATAGTTCCACCAATCAACTATCGGCACCGATATATCGGCAAAACCGATGATTAATTGTGTTGTCATGTGTCGGACTTGGCCTTCCCTATCCTGTGTAGAGCTTGTGAATCACACACGTCTTCTGTGATCTAGATCTGAGATGGACAACCGCTCGATCGCGCGCTGGCTGAGACAGATCGGACTCCCTCAGTACACCAGCGCTCTGGAGAAACAGTACTACGGCCTCGAGGTACACACACACACACACACACGCACACACACACACATCAAATCTGCATTTCACACAGTCTTCTTTCAGTATCACACATGCAGTTTTTATTCATTAAGAGACTACGTGGAATATTAGTACTGGTCACAGAGCAGATCACAAACAACAATAAAACAGTGGTGTCTGTGTGTGTGTGTGTGTGTGTGTGTGTGTGTGTGTGTGTGTGTGTGTGTGTGTGTGTGTGTGTGTGTGTGTTGTGTGTGTGTGTGTAGGGTCTCCTGACTGTAACAGACGATGATCTCAGACTGATGGGAGTCGAAGATCCAGAACACAGAACAACCATCCTAATGCAACTACAGACACAACAGCCTGAGAAAGGTGAACACACACACACACACACACGCCACACACACACACACCACACACACACACACACACACACACACACACACACACACACACACACACCACACACACACACACACACACACACACACACACACACACACACACACACACACACACACACACCAGTAAAATCCCTGTGATTGTCAGACAAACGTAACATTCCAGTAATGTTCGAGCAATGACACAATGTAATGTTCCGTTAGCATTCACATAAGCCTGATTAGCATTAGCATTAGCCAGCGTTCAGAGGCTGTAATGTGGACATGTGCTTCTCCTCAGAGAATATCTCCTCCGGCACGCTGAGCCGCAAAAACACGCTGGCATCACCGATCGACCTGGTCAGATCCACGGACTTCTTCCGGCACAGCATCTTGCCGAGACTGCGTCGCCGTGACAACCGAGTCTCCGCCTCCTGCCTCCAGCTCCGCCCCGAAGACCACGCCCCCTCCGGCAAACTCAAGCTCAGGTGATCAACGCAAACGCACCTTCATCAACACATACTATTTATTCAACACTAAACAAGCGCCATATGTGTCCAAAACCAGTCACGAGTCACACGGGGATATTTGTGGCAATAGCCTACAATACAGTGTATGGGTCAAAAAATATTAAGTAAAGATCATGTTCCATAAAGATATTTTGTAAATTTCCTACCGTAAATATATAGAACATGCATTTCTGTGAGTGTATGCAGCACAATCACGAACATAAACCAACTTTAAAGGGGATTTTCTCAATGTTTAGATTTTTTTGCACCTCAGATTCCAGATTTTCATAGTTGTATCTCAGCCAAATATTGTCCTATCCTAACAAACCACACATCAATGGACAGCTTATTTATTCAGCCTTCAGATGATGTATAAATCTAAATGTAAAGAAATTGACCCATGTGACTGGTTTTGTGCTCCAGGGTCACAGGAAGTAATTTAGCTTTGATGACTCATTAGTCAAATTACTCAGAATATAAAATCTCATAAAGAAAATATATCTGTCACGCTTCTTCAAAAAATATTTATCTCAGTGAAAAAGTTTAGCAAGTATAAGCCAGAAGTGTTATATATATATACAGTTCTCCGACGTCTTGAAGAATTGCCGGCGTTTTTGATGAATTGTCCGATAATTGTTTTGTTTACATTTTGCTGAAAATTTTACTTAATAAAAAAACTGGTAACACCTTACAATATGGTTCATTAGTGAACATGAACTAAGAATGAACAATAGTTTTACAGCATTTATTAATCTTAGGTCATATTAGGTCGAATTTACTAATTCGTTATTAAAATCAAAGGTTGTATTTGTTAACATTAGTTAATGCACTGTGAACTAACATGAACAAACAATGAACTGCTGGTTATTTATTAATATTATATAATATAATATATAACATTAACAAAGATGAACTAATACAGTAACAAATGTATTGCTCATTGTTAGTTAATACATTAACTAATTAACCTTATTGTAAGGTGTGACTAGACACCTTAAATTGAGCTATGTCTTCAAAAAATACCCTCACACTGAGAAATATTGCAGTAAACTGTGACAACATGCCCCACTGCACACCATAATATGTGTACTGTCAGGATGTGTTCTCCTGGACATGTCACGGCTCACACTGTGGAATCCTCCCTGTGAGCGCGCACACCGTTTGAGTGTGAACGCGCCGTCTTGCGCAAGAACGCGCGCGTCTCTGGTTAAACTCAGCGAAACGGGGCGTCGTCGGATCAAGCTTACACAGGTTTCACTCTCCCCCTCCCCGGGGATCATCGAGCATGTTTGACGGGTTGCGGGATTTCAGGGCCTCGGGCGCCGTCACACAGGTGAGTGCGCGCGGAATGCGAGGAATGCGCGAGAGATAGCGGCGCGCGCGGGAGGAGCGGAGCGTGTGTGAACTCGTCAGCTGTGAGTGAGTGAGGGATCTGCAGGAGGAGAAGAAGAAGAAGACTCGGATCATGATCTCTCTCTCTCGATGAGAAACCTCACACTAGGAATAGCTTGTGTTTTCCAGGTAAGTTTCAGCTGGTGTTAATGATTATCCTGGTGTTTGCGATGGGAAGGGCAGAGCTGCAATCGAGACCTTTGAGATATATATTATATATGTTGTTAAAACAGAATTTGTTGCTCTCAGGTCGATTTTTAAAAACTTTATTAAAGTAAGTTGTCATCGAAACCCGATGTTCTGCATTAGATAGTTTGATGTGGGTTGCTGAAAAGTTTGACTTTGGAAAATAATCTAGATGATACTTTAGGCTATACTTTAATAACATAATGTATAGGCCTATTTTAATATATTATTGTTGTATATTAATAATACATGTATTTTGATATAGCACAGAATGATTCAGGGAACCATATGCAACAGTATTATGGTTTTACAAACAACATTAGAGTACATATCCAAAAAAAAACATGGTAATACATTGTAGTGCTTTTATTAATGAAAATCTATTTATATTTGTTGCTGTCATTAGGGCATAGAAAGTAGCACTGCAAAAATGTTATTTCTCAATATGTTTGTCTTATTTTCTAATCATTAAATATCTAAACATGTTTACTGGAGAAGCAAAATGACTAAAGATATAAAGTGTTGTGTAAAACTGATCAAAATGAAGTGAGTTTATGCTAAAAACAAGAAAAAATATCTGCCAAAAAAATAATTTAAAGGGAAAACACGATTATTTGTCTGACACAACTCGCAGATACAGTATTTGTTTTCATTGTTTTAAGCATAAACTCACTTAATTTTCATATTTTTTACAGAAAGCAAGACTTAATATAAAAAGTAAATTTATCTTGATTTCACAATTGTTTAGATATGTGTACTGGGAAATAACACTACATTAAAACGAGTGTATAGCTTTAGTTTTAGTTTTGTTTTTTGGGAGTTTGACTGCACTGACCTTGAGCCCATAACATCCGTTTCCATGGCAACCGATCCCAGGACATTCCCTGATGTCCACAGGACACAATGCAGTGGTTTTGGCTGTGAGATGGGAAGGAAACGCCATTAAAATGTTATTTAAACATGCCAGTGATCTGCAGTGCTTTACCTAGCTGTTCTCAGAGGTCTTTACTGTAACGGTGAAGTTATCAAACACTCAGAAGAGTCTATCCTAGTGTCGGTCAGCAAACCGGCAGAAGGAGGGTGTGGTGGACGGATACAGAGCATTGTGAGTGCATGTCCTAAAGTTATGTCTGTACATGTGTGTTTATGCGATACAGACGTCAGCATTTGGTGTTCTGGGATGTTTTGAGCTTTGTTTTTTTTTGTGCAAAGTTCTAAAATTTTAACTAGTAGATATCCCGATACTTTCTCAAGTCAATTAAACAGAATAATAAGACAAATTTTGCATTACAAGTTTTGAAATGTTGTTTAATTATGCAATTTAGTCATGAATCAATCAAATATGCACTAATTTGCATACTATTCCAGCCAATACATCTGAACATTGGATTTAGCCCGGTTAAAATATCATGTTTGATTTTGTTGACATAGTAGAGCTAAATGTTTTTACTGAGGGGATTTTGGATATCTCTCTTTATCTCGCCATAAATCAGAAAAGACTGTCGTCAGACTGAAAAAAAAACACATTTTCACCATGTTTTTAGGAATAAAGTGTTAAATATTTATCGGTCGAATGATATATGAACAAACCCCTTGGTAAAAACCTTTAGAATATAGATTGGAATAAAACTGTAAATATTGGTGTATATAAGTGATGCTGAAGTGGAGATGAAACTCTTTAAAGATATGTATTGTAATTGAAATCTACAGACTGAAATAGATAAAAATGCAATAAAATAAACACTTGAATGTGTTTTCGGATGTTTTCTTTCCATCATTCTGAACGAAGACATGTTAGGGAATAAAAGTACACCTCAAATAGACCACTGCATGAAAAAGTTTTGCCTGTAGTCTAGAATAATAAAAAATCATAATAACCCGATTTTATTCAAGTCAAAAATATTGCGACTGAAACAACTTATTCCATCAAAGTGGATTAAAAGGTTGTATAAAAATGCATAAATGTGACTTTGGATCACAAATCCAGTCTCGAGTCGCACGGGTGTATTTGTGGGAATAGCCGACAATTCAGTGTATGGGTAACAATTATAAATGTTTCTTTTATGCCAAAAATCATTAGGATATTAAGTAAAGATCATGTTCCATGAAGATATTTTGTAAACTTCCTACCGTAAATATATAAAACATTTATTTCTGTGAGTGAATGCTGCACAATCGCCAACATAATCAACTTTAAAGGAGATTTTCTCAATGTTTAGATTTTTTTGCACCCTCAGATTCCAGATTTTCATATAGTTGTATCTCAGCCAAATATCAACAGACAGCTTATTTACTCAGCTTTCAGATGATGTATAAATCTCAATTTAAAAAAAATGACCCATGTGACTGGTTTTGTCATTCCAGGGTCACAAATGTAAAAACTGTAAATATTACAAATGTAAACCATAATTGTATTATTTTTTTGAATCTGTTTTGCAGCAGGAGGAAGAGTGTGTCGGCCTTCATTAGTCAGGTGAGTGTGTTCCACAGGTCACGCCACACACACACACACACACACACACACACACACACCACACACACACACACACACACACACACACACACACACACACACACACACACACACACTCGCTGTCAGCGCTTCAGTGTGTTATGGTGATGTTTCTGCAGGTGTTCTCGGGCCTGAAGGACATGGACTCTCTGAAGAAAGAGCTGGAGGAGGAGCTGAAGCTCAGCACTGAAGACCTGAGGGGTCACGCCTGGTATCATGGACAGCTGCCGCGCGAGGTGTGTGGTGTGTGTGTGTGTGTGTGTGTGTGTGGTGTGTGTGTGTGTTGTGTGTGTGTGTGTGTGTGGGGTGTGTGCCAAACTACCCAGAACCACTCGCTCTCATGTCAGTACAAACCTGCTGTACGCTGGAAAACAACAGGAGGAATGTGTGTCCACAAAGCTCTTTTCCTAGGGATGCAGATATGATCATTTTGGCCGATACTGATAATTCTTTATATTTGAAAGCTGATAACCGATATATTGGCTGATAAATTTAAACCAAATTTTTATATAATTTTTAAAAGCCTGATTACAAAAACAAAAGTCCCAAACACACAATTATAATGTTCTCATTATAATTTCATGAAGCCGATATTAATATATCTATATTAATAATAATATATATATATATTGATACAGACTTGCGCTGCACATAACTGTATTTTCCTTTTTTTAAGTGATTTCAATCATTTTTCAAGATTTAATTTTTTTTCTCTGTTAAACCAAGTTTGTTTGTATTGTGCAATGCTGTTGTACTGTAAATCACTGGCACGCAGTCCTGCCAAAGCTCACTATATGTTGATATCAGTGCATGTGTTTGTTTAATAAGCGTGTGTGTGTGTGTGTGTGTGTGTGTGTGTGTGTGTGTGTGTGTGTGTGTGTGTGTGTGTGTGTGTGTGTGTAGAGTGCGGAGAAGCTGTTCGGTAGAGACGGAGAGTTTCTGGTGCGTGACTCCAGCTCCAGTCCAGGTGAATACGTCCTGAGCTGCATGTGGAAAAACCAACCCATGCACTTCAAAATCATACGTGTCGTTCTGCGACCCAAACAGGTACAGTGTCCGCCTCAGCATCCGCCGTGTGAACGAGCGTTCAGAGTCTGACGTGTGTGTGGTGTGTGTGTGTGTGTGTGTGTGTGTGTGTGTGTGTGTGTGTGTGTGGTGTGTGTGTGTGTATGTAGGGTTACACCAGAGAGCTGTTTCAGTTTGAGAACGATCAGTTCGATAACATACCGGCGTTAATTCGGTTTCACGTCGGCGGACGGCGTCCCATCTCGAATTCTACTGGCGCCATCATCTTTCAGCCAATCACGCGCACTCTGCCTCTACGCATAATCAGTGAGCGGCAGGCGGCGAGGTCATCAAGCTCCGCCCATCTGTCCCGAGGTCAGAGCAAGAGGCGGAGCCTCAGTTCCTCTCAGAGAGATATGCTGCAGGTCAACAGCAACAACCTGCTCAGGTACACACACACACACACACACACCCAACCACCCCACAAAACACACACACACCACACACACACACACAACACACACACAACACACACACACACACACACACACACACACACACACACACACACACACACACACACACACACACACACACACACAACACACACACACACAGTCATTCAAAACAGGAGATTTGGACAGACATTGAGTTGAATTATGATTATTGCAAGGAGGGAAACAAGAGCATTGCCCATTTATATTTTGATTGTATTTATACAAATTTATTTGGTGTGATTTGGCATTCCTTTGTTTAAAAAGATGCAAACATTTAAATGCAACTCAAAGATGTTTTATTTTTCTATGATAATGATGCTAAACTTATATACAATTTTCCTTTAAATTGTTTATCCATGAAAAACACACGAGTGATTTTATTTGGTGCTTTTTGTGCATTCACGCATTTGAAGCGAATTCACGTCTGACCCGAGTTGAAAAATCTGAACTTTGCCGCGTTAACCAATCAGGAGCCTGCTTGCTGCTCGCTTTGGAAGTACGAGTGGATTCAAAATGTTCAAGTGTCCATCTGGACGCGATAGAAGCGAATTTGACGCTCAATTCGTGTTTGATGTGAACGCAGCATTAAACGG
Organism: Chrosomus eos; assembly: GCA_036326025.1. NCBI lineage: Eukaryota > Metazoa > Chordata > Actinopteri > Cypriniformes > Leuciscidae > Chrosomus > Chrosomus eos. The sequence continues at coordinate 848,970 of JAZAVI010001355.1, forward strand.
ATAGTTCACCCAAAAATGAAAATTAGCCTATAATTTACTCATCGTCAAGTCATCCTAGGTGCCCATCATAAAAGTGCATCTGTCCATCATAAAAGTGCATCTGTCAATCATAAAAGTGCATCTATCAATCATAAAAGTGCATCTATCCATCATAAAAGTGCATCTGTCCATCATAAAAGTGCATCTGTCAATCATAAAAGTGCATCTATCAATCATAAAAGTGCATCTATCCATCATAAAAGTGCATCTGTCAATCATAAAAGTGCATCTGTCCATCATAAAAGTGCATCTGTCAATCATAAAAGTGCATATGTCCATCATAAAGTGCATCTGTCAATCATAAAAGTGCATCTATCAATCATAAAAGTGCATCTGTCCATCATAAAAGTGCATCTGTCCATCATAAAAGTGCCTCTGTCCATCATAAAAGTGCATCTGTCCATCATAAAAGTGCATCTATCAATCATAAAAGTGCATCTATCAATCATAAAAGTGCATCTGTCATCATAAAAGTGCATCTGTCCATCATAAAAGTGCATCTTCAATCATAAAAGTGCATCTGTCCATCATAAAAGTGCATCTGTCCATCATAAAAGTGCATCTATCAATCATAAAAGTGCATCTGTCCATCATAAAAGTGCATCTGTCCATCATAAAAGTGCATCTGTCATCATAAAAGTGCATCTATCCATCATAAAAGTGCATCTAGTCCATCATAAAAGTGCATCTGTCCATCATAAAAGTGCATCTGTCCATCATAAAAGTGCATCTATCAATCATAAAAGTGCATCTGTCAATCATAAAAGTGCATCTTCCATCATAAAAGTGCATCTATCTCAATCATAAAAGTGCATCTGTCCATCATAAAAGTGCATCTATCCATCATAAAAGTGCATCTGTCCATCATTAAAAGTGCATCTGTCCATCATAAAAGTGCATCTGTCAATCATAAAAGTGCATCTTCCATCATAAAAGTGCATCTGTCCATCATAAAAGTGCATCTGTCCATCATAAAAGTGCATCTGTCCATCATAAAAGTGCATCTATCAATCATAAAAGTGCATCTAGTCCATCATAAAAGTGCATCTGTCCATCATAAAAGTGCATCTATCCATCATAAAAGTGCATCTGTCCATCATAAAAGTGCATCTGTCCATCATAAAATGCATCTTCCATCATAAAAGTGCATCTATCATCATAAAAGTGCATCTGTCCATCATAAAAGTGCATCTGTCCATCATAAAAGTGCATTCCATCATAATAGGATCTGTCCATCATAAAAGTGCATCTGTCCATCATAAAATGATCTGTCATCACTAAAGAGCTCCACAGTACAGGGGTTAATAAAGGCCTTCTTTAGTGAAGCGATGCATTCGTGTAAGAAAAATATCCATATTTAAAACTTTATCGACTATAATGTCCGGCAGACAGATTTCAGAATGTTGCAGTAAAAAGGAACCGTGTCAGAATCAGACACAATACTTGTCTAGCACACTGTGTATAGTTGTCATAGTGTAGACGTGTGTGTGTGTGTGTGTGTGTGTGTGTGTGTGTGTGTGTGTGTGTGTGGTGTGTGTGTGTGTGTGTGTGTGTGTGTGTGTGTGTGTTAGGAGCGGCAGTCAGCCTGCTAATCTGGAGAACGTGGGGAGACCATTTCTACAGTCTGCACAATCTGACAGCAACCTCCGCACAGGTACACACACACACACACACACACACCAAAGCATGAACATACTGATCTGGGATCTATTACTACACAGATTGACTTGTCCATGTTCCTCAGGTGTTCCTCAGTGCAGTGCGTCACATGACTCTGGCCCCGCCCCCGTGTCCCCGGTGTTCCGCACAGGAAGTGAGCCTGTCCTCAACCCAGCCACTTCCTGTCAGTCGAGTCTCGGTGCGTCTCCTCTGGTGGGCTCTGATGGACAGCTCCACTCCCGAGCGCCGCCCAAACCCCTGCGCATCTCCATCGTGTTCCCCTCGACCCAGTGCGACCAGGAGACATCTACGGAGAGCTGGTGCCACAGGTCAGAGGTCATGAGCACAGTGCTGATAAATCAACACACTTCTGCCATAATTATATCAGTGGTGATAGAAAAAGTATGAGACAAGAGAGAGAAAAAAAATTCTCTTGCAAAAGTATTGCATTATCCTAAGAAACTTCAAAATCGTGTCCCATTGTTCGTTTACAGTTCACACTGACGACAGCTGCTTTTACACGCTTTCTGTGTCATTCAGTCACAGTTTGAAGACAAGGTTTTGTTTTTTATGAGACTTTGTGATTTCCTACTTTTTCCAAACATTAGGGAATGGAAATGACTAATTAGACAATGAGTGGTCCTCCGCCGCCATCTACTGGTTATAGTCTTTTCTTTTCTTTTTAAGAGAGAACGCAAAGTTTCTTAGGTACATGCAGAAGTTTTTTGAATGCAACAAGTATTGAAATATAATTTTTTTCCTCATCACTGTCCCTTCAGAGGCTCCATATAGTATTACAAAGACAAAAATCTGTCTGTTTGCAAAAACGTTTTTCATAATTTAAATGAATAAATTTAGTTGACCTCAACTAAATTTGATACTTCTAAAAAGTGATACTTCACCCAATAACTTATCGTCATCATTTATTCGTGTCATTCCAAATATGGATGACTTGTCTAATGGAAGTCAATGGGGTCCGACTGAGATTAGCGTCAGATTACAGAAGTCCCAAACTGAGTTTAGTGTAGAGCTCAGTGTTTTTAGGATAACATTAGACTCCATGTATGAGGGTAATGAACTGACCTTTGACCTCGCAGGTCCCGGTCACCATGTTGCCGAAAGGTCACGCGGCGCGGCTCCGCGCTCAGGAGAAGTGGACGAGTCGCGCGCGCCTCACCGAGACTAGCTTCGGGTTCCTGGAGGCGCAGAAGCTGGAGGAGCAGCCACTCACACACACACACACGGAGACGAGGACGAGCGCGACTGGTGTTTTCCAGCGGCCGCTGACGGAGACGAGCTCCTGCTTTCGTCTGGAGGAGTTTCGCTCGCTTCTGCTGCCCGAGAACAACCGCCCGCTGGACCAGAGCGCCCTGATGAGGGTCAAAGAGCTGCTCACACACACCGACGCCAGAAGCACCGCACTGCACATGCTCAGCGTCAACTGCCAGGTACACACACACACTCACACACACACACACACACACACACACACACACACACACACACACACACACACACACACACACACACACACACACACACACACACACACACACACACACACACACACACACACACACACACACACACACACACACACACACACACACACACACACACACACACGCTGGACCAGAGCGCTCTGATGAGGGTCAAAGAGCTGCTCACACACACCGACGCCAGAAGCACCGCACTGCACATGCTCAGCGTCAACTGCCAGGTACACACACACACTCACACACACACACTCACACACACACACACACACACACACACACACACACACACACACACACACACACCACACACACACACACACACACACACACACACACACACCACACACACCACTGGACCAGAGCGCTCTGATGAGGGTCAAAGAGCTGCTCACACACACCGACGCCAGAAGCACCGCACTGCACATGCTCAGCGTCAACTGCCAGGTACACACACACACTCACACACACACACACACTGGACCAGAGCGCCCTGATGAGGTCAAGAGCTGCTCACACACACCGACGCCAGAACCACTGCACTGCACATGCTCAGCGTCAACTGCCAGGTACACACTCACACTCACACACACACACACACACACACACACACACACACTGGACCAGAGCGCCCTGATGAGGGTCAAAGAGCTGCTCACACACACTGACGCCAGAACCACTGCACTGCACATGCTCAGCGTCAACTGCCAGGTACACACACACACACACACACACACACACACACACACAGAGCTTTTATTGATTATATTTTGAATGTGGCTCAGGTGGCGCGTGTCACAGGTGTGACGCCGGAGCAGAAGAGCATCATGGGAGTTGAGAGCGGACTGGAGCTCGTCACGCTGCCACACGGAGGCCAGCTCAGACGGGACCTGCTGGAGAGGTGTGTGTGTGTGTGTGTGTGTGTGTGTGTGTGTGTGTGTGTGTGTGTGTGTGTGTGTTACTTTGTTACTTTGAAAAGTAATGCATTACAATATTCAATGCATTCTCATCCTTTGGCGTCATATAGGTGACGCCATATGACATTTCGTCAAACTCTTACACACATGGCACCCTTTAGTGTCAATATAACACGCACGGTTATGGGTAGGTTTGGGTCTGGGGTAGCGTTAGGTTATGAAACCTTGGGATCTGCGTCTCATATTGAAGCTAAAGGATGCCATGTGCGTAAGATTTCGACGAAATGTCAAAAGCGTCACATGTATGACGCCTTGGGATGAGAACGGGCTGCAATATTGTAACTACTTATGATTTGGAATGGCAAGTACATTAAATAGATAATGTACTGTTAGATTAAATGCATACAATATTTGTTTTATTATTGGAGGTTGGAGGTTTGTTAATATTCTGATTTTGCATTTGACTGATTTCATTATTTTGAAGAATCCTGAATCTGTTTTTTGTGCGGGTACTAATGTAAATGCTCACATTTAGTCTAGTACTACAATAACCATCATGTTTACACGCGACGCTTCTGCACTTACGATTAGTCTCAACATGAGGACAGAAGAGCTGTCGGTCAATACATGAGAAAACAAAGTAACTAGCGTTACTTATTTGCAAAAATAACTCAGATATTTTGTTGCAACTTTTAAAAGTAATGCGTTACTTAACTAGTTACTTGAAAAAGTAATCTGATTACGTAACTGAAGTTGCCTGTGCTGCAACACTGGTGATGCGTGCTGACGTCATCACCCGCTGCCTTCCCATCAGGCACCACTGTCTGGCTCTGGGCGTGGCGTTGGATCTGCTGGGCTGTACTGGGACTCTGGTTCAGCGGGCGACGGTGCTGAGCAGGATCATCACGCTGGCACAGGAACTGCGAAACACCACACGAGACCTGTACGCCTTCTCCGCCGTCATGAAGGCGCTCGAGCTGCCGCAGGTATCCTTACTCTCAGACCATCTCTGCTCAAAAATCACCAGACGCCCTAAAATTATACTTCATTTACTTTCATTTTTGTCCAGAAAGCTTATTCAATTCAATTGACGTTTATTTCTTTAGCGCGTTTCACAATGCACATTGTTTCAAAGCAGCTTTACAGAAAATGCACGAGTCCACATTACAATTTTAGAGTGATCTGTTATCTGTTGTCTAAGTTATGTATTTCAGAAATTTACATATACAAATCACAGTTAGCAAAAAAGGTATTCATTTAAACATTGTAATAATTTAAGGCAGAAACAATAAAGTAATGAATACTTAAGTGATTATGGCATTTAGAAAAATGTAGCATTGGTGCATGTGTCACGTCTCGCTTTCAGAGGAATCCCTCAAGATGTTGAAGGGTTAGGGCTGGTAGTTTTTATATTTGACTACTTGTATTTTAACGAGTGAATTAAATTTAATGTATAATGTGAAAAATCTTATTTTGTGAAAAAACTACATTATGGAAAGTTTTTATTGATATTTCTAAACATCAAATTGGGTACACTGGGAAAAACTCATATGCATGAAATTGTGAGTTATTTTGAATTTGAAATCTAAGTTGATTTTTTAAGAAGTTAAGAATGTGAGGATTGTGCTTAAATGACTATTTATTTATTTATAATGTATTGATCAAATCTAGTAATTTAAAGGGACAAAAATGGAAAAAGGTTCATTAAAATATAGCAAAATTTTTTATCAAAATGAAATAAAATAAACTTTCTGGACATAAAAAAACCTGCGAGGGAAGGATGAAGGTTAACCCTAACCCAAATACTCAATACAGACACAAAAAAGGAGAGTTTTTGCAAGAACAAATATATGCCAAAAATAATCGTGTTTTCCCTTTAAATCTGCAGATATCTGTTGTTGTTTCAAGCATGATGTCTTCACTTTGATTCACATTTGTGGCTTTTTGTATGTAGATTATATATACAGTGTATTAGCTTTAATTCACTTATCAAAACAACAAAAGCAGTCAAATATCAAAAGTATAATTTAACTTACAATCTGTTAAAAAAATGCATATGTTCAAATACTCCATTTAATATCAAAGAGCTTTTTTAGTCTTGTTTTCTGAATTAAAATTAGAGAGTTTTTGAAAGAACAAATGTATGCCCAAAATAATCTTGCTTTCGCTTTAATTTAAGATTTTTTTTTCTGACCCCATTTTTCAGATATTTGTTCTTGTTTCAAGCATGAAGTCACTTTATTTCGATACATTTTTGTGGCTATTTGTATGTAGTAATACAGAGATGTAGCAGAAAACATGCTTTTTCTTCTGTCTGTGACCATAATTCTAACCTCAAAATTAGGATTAGACATAAAATAATATCATATAAATGAAAATCGG
>JAZAVI010001355.1:860462-870462 GCA_036326025.1 Chrosomus eos
TTCCCAAATAGGTAGCCTTTGTTTTAACATTGAAAATATTGCAGATTTCAGCTTTGTTTACACATTCTATTGTAAAGCATTTGAGACCTGGATGATGATGTTTCAAAACTGTGATTTTGTTCACGCTTGAGTGAAATATGCCAAATATGCCCAATTTCAGAGGCAGTTTATATGGAAAGAATATATTTTAGTTTCTTAATGAATTAAAATGGGAATTTATATATCGAACCGAGTCTGCTTTGGTTTACAATCAACATGAAACAGGATTCACAACCCTTTATTTTCAAATTAGAGTTGGGGTAAGAACAGTATATTCAAAAAATAAGACTTAATAAAAATAATTGGAAAAAGAAAATTGTTTTAGAGCTTGAACAAGTTAACATTTTGATGTATTCTTCGAATTAATATGCACTAGTGAATTCACACTACTCCCTAGGTAATGTATTAATGTTAAAGCTGCTGTAGGTAACTTTTGTAAAAAATATTTTTTACATATTTGTTAAATTACAATTAAGTCATTATGTCCTGACAGTAGAATATGAGACAGATAATCTATGTAAAAATCAAGCTCCTCTGGCTCCTCCCAGTGGTCCTATTGCCATTTGCAGAAATACACACTCCCGGTCAGAAACAACCAATCAGAGCCAGGAGGAGTGTCTTAGCAGTGTCAATCACGCCCGTGTACGCGCTGATCACACCCCTCTCTTGCACAGCGCGTTCAAACTCAAGATTGCCGGCGAGCTGCAGCTGTGCTTATGGCGGAGAAACAACCCAAACTGCCAATTCTCGAGTGACACCTGCTCATAAAACAAAGAGGTAAAAGGAAAAAGACAGATTACGATAAACAAGCGAAAAAGAAAGAATTAGACAGAGGCCATTGATTCGGTGTCAAAACTCTAGCCGCATAACATGTAGATAAAATGTCACGCACTGTGCTAGCAACAATTGAAACCTGCTAATTCACTGGCTTGTCATGTTGCTGAAATAATGTACTAGCACACCTTATCTAGCATTACATATCGCTAGAATAATTACTTACATACTGTAACGTTAGTTACATTATATTAATGTTATCTTACTATTTATAACTTATAGAAAGAGTGTAACGTTATAAAGTTACATTATTGCAAAATACATAATGATTTGAGGACCAAGTTTGTAGTCAAAGTATGGACAGGCCATAGTCAATGTAAAGCATATTGTTTACGTTTAGTCCCTATTAGTGAATGTGCCATATAACTGTTTATCCGCCATCATCGGTGGCCATGTTTACTAGCCTGCGTGTTCACGACAGACTCCGCTGTGGAGGACGAGCTGTAGCGCAGCAGAGAGCAAGGGGGTGGGACCTGTAAGTTGTGCTTGTTCAAATTTTCAGGCTATGTCAACGTTTTCTCAAAACTCCCTACTGCAGCTTTAAGTTTAAAGGAGTAGTTCACTTTTTAAAAAACTTTTGCTGATAATTTACTCACCCCCATGTCATCCAAGATGTCCATGTCTTTCTTTCTTCAGTCGAAAAGAAATTAATGATTTTGATGAAAACATTCCAGGTTTTTCTCCATATAATGGACTTCAATGGTAGCCAAAACGGTTCAAGGTCCAAATGAGTTTCAGTGCAGCTTCAAATGACTTTAAACGACACCAGGCGATGAATAAGGGTCTTATCTAGCGAAACGATGCACCATTTCGAAAATAAATAAAACAGTTTAAGTATTATTAGCACAAATGCTCGCCTTGCTCTGTCCTGAAATGCACGTTCGTGATTCTCCTGTTCGAACTCGTTCATCAAAATGAACAAATCTTTTTTCGAGTCATCGCATCGTTTGGCTAGATAAGACCCTTATTCATCGTCTGGTGTCGTTTAAAGTCATTTGAAGCTGCACTGAAACTCATTTGGACCTTGAACCGTTTTGGCTACCATTGAAGTCCATTATATGGAGAAAAACCTGGAATGTTTTCATCAAAATCATTAATTTCTTTTCGACTGAAGAAAGAAAGACATGGACATCTTGGATGACATGGGGGTGAGTAAATTATCAGCAAAAGTTTTTTTAAAAAGTGAACTAATCCTTTAATGTCGATAACATAATATTGCTGTTATGTGTCGCCAGCAGAGGGAGACAGACACACACACACACACACACACACACACACACCTGCAGAAATGTACCAAACCCAAAACAGAACTCAACGACTTACCGTCATTTTGATCTGATGTCTGTACACACTCACAAAAGTACCAAAAACACCATGTTTTAAAACATTTGAGTTTGAATTTACCATTCACAAACGACAAAAAAAAACTTTTTGTAATCGCTCTTAATGTCCATTCTTAAAAAGGACGATACTAACAATATACTATAAAATCATTCTCAATGTTAAAGAATAGCTGAATCCACATCTATAACGACAACGACACAGAGGAACGATAACGTTGGTGAGCCGACGCGGTGTCATTGGTTGTTGCGTTAAATCTTAACTCGAAAATTGTGACTCAAAAATTGTGAAATGAATGACTGTCACGCTCAATGCGTGACACTTGAGAGCCCTGTGAGGCAAGTATTTTACCTTATACACAGAGTTTCGGTTCATTTATGAGACGAGCTCCAGTTCACGCGCTGGCGCCTCTGTTTCGTGATTATCTGTCGTCTGTTATATTTACTACTTATTTATTAAATCCAGGCCATTGGTTGATGAAACATTGATTAAAATTAAGATACAATTAATACAAAACGGAATTCACTTTAAAGAAAGGTTTTTGTGCTTTCTGTTTGATGTCTCTGTGAAAGTTTTAAAGCAGTCTTTTAGTGCCGCTTTCAGAGCGCTCACGTCTGTTACAGAGAATTGTCACGTCCATAAAATAAAATTAATATTTTGTTCTGTGGAGACTGAGAGTCAACCCTTCTTCATCCGGTGGGTATAGTATTACTTTGGTTTGCGCAGTGTAATTCACAGAATTACTAAATATTTTAGGCCTATAAAATTCAGCCTGTATAAATGTGCATTTTCTAAGCTTAGAAAATAGACAAAATTCATTTGATTCTTATCATAATGTAACATTATTGTGAAATTGATTTCTCTATAGGCTATTTGCTATATTAGTATAGTAAATCCTTGTGGTTTTTATCCAACTAGGATATGTGTGTAGCCTGGTAATATCAAACTCTGCTACTTCGCTTTACTTCGTAGACAGAACCGAAATGAAATTGAGCGGAAGTATGAAGTCTGACTTAGTCAGGCTACTGTCGGCCTTATGTAAAATACGGGACAAATCGCGTCCCTTATTAATTTGATACGGGACGCATCATTTTACTTGTAAATACGGGACAATGCCGTATTTTAAGGGACGGGTGGCAACTCCACCACCAATCCTAATGCGTTGCTGCTGTAAACAGGTTAGGCTGTAGGCTACACTTCAGCCAAAATTAATTCATTTAAAAAAGTAACGGACAACGCACCATATGGTAACGGAGTTAATTTATTTAAAAAATAATGCGTTACAGTATGAGTTACTGTCAAAAGTAACTGTGTTACAGTAACGCGTTACTGCCCAACACTGGTGACCACGTAGCTACGCCGTGGAGTTGACGCAGAAGCATAATGAGGCCTTAACAGTTATCATGTTTGGTGTGAACAGACTTTAATTCAGCACTAAAACATACAGAAGCAGAGTCAAACGTTTGAACACGACTGTATTTATGTTAAAACAATGTGACATGAAGGCTTCTGCTCACATGCTTGCAATAATCAACAAATTACAGGAAAAGACAATGAACATGATCTTTAAAACTACATATGCACAGAAAATCATCAGCAGAAGCATATAACATACTGAGAGAAAACACTCTTCATAATAGCATAAAGCAGGAGTATATGGAGTGAGTGTGTCACATGACGCGATCAGATGATCTGTATGTATGATGCCGGCACGTATCCCACATCTCCACTGGCTCTCTGAACTCTGACCCAGCCGTCACCCTGATCCTCATCCATCAGACTCAGCTGCTCGCCCGCCAGCATGCACACGGCTCCCTCGCTGCTGCCTACACACACACACACACACACACACACACACACACGGGAAGACCGGCAGGAATAAACATGTGCAACAACGGCTCTCAAAAGAAGAAGACGTAAACTTCTATAGTGCTGAATGGGAAAATACAACTAATATATTTTTTGTGTTCCCAGTTTCCCCAACAACAACGTTTCTATGACTTTCCTAAAGAGGAGGAAACATCGAGAGATTGATTACATTAGTCAGAAGAGAAAGATGTCAAATTTGCTGCTGTGTTAGAAATACACACTAGTTTTCTGTAGTTTTATGCCAAGGTAAGAGAACACAATATTTATTCTTATAAATGTTAGAAAAAAAAAATCATACTTTTGTAAATCATATTTATGACAAATTATTACATCCCAAGTCATATTTATGAGATGAAAAGTTGAAATTACGATTTAAAATGACATAAGACATAAATTGAAATTATGACATACTAAGTCATAATTATGAGATAGTGTCATTATTTTGGCTTTTCAAGTCCTATTTATTAGATGTTGAAATTATTACTTGAAAATGACAAGACAAAGTTAAAATTATAACAAAGACTTGATATTTATCATAAATATGACTTAGTGTGTTTCCATCTGTCATAATTGTGGTTTTAAGTCATAATTATAGATGAAGTCGAAATTATGACAAAAAGTTGAAACTGACAGTCACATTTATAATGAAGTCAAAATTATGACTTAAAATGAAAATTAAGACACAAGAAGTCAAAATGATGACATACTAAGTCATCATTTTGTTTTCGTCATATTTATTAGTTGTAAAGTAGAACTTATTACTTAAAACAATTAAGAAAGTCAAAATTATAATATACAAAGTTATATTTATGAGATGAAGTCAAATTTATGACTTAAAACAACAAGAACCAGTCATAATTACGACTTTTTGTCTTGTTGTTTTAAGTCATAAATTTGACTTCTCATAAATAAAACTGTAGATTATAATTCTGACTTTCTATCATAATTGTTTTTAAGCAATAATTTCGACTTTACAACTAATAAATGACTTGAAGTCAAAATGATGACATACTATGTCATAATTTTGACTTGTGTGACAAAGTTTAAACTGATAGAAACAATTTATGATAAGTCAAAATTGGCATATTAAGTCATAATTATAAAGATGAAGTCAAAACGATGACATTATTATTAGATGTAAACTAAAACGACTTAACTTTAAACTGTGTGATGATCAGAACAGAAGAAAGGAAAGGAAACTCACCGTCAAAGTCATAGAGCGCTGTACACTGGCCGACGGGAAAGTCCACCTCAAACTCTTCGTCAAAACCACATTCATAGATGTTCTCTGACGGAGACATGCTGGACTCACCCAGCACAGCCACATACTCCGCACTACACACACACACACACACTGAGTCAAAACTACAAATCCAACAACTTCAGGAGTTTTTTCATGTGCTGAAAGAGTTTATAAAGCACTCACTCTCTCTCTCTGTCTCGCTAACTCACTCTCTCACGCTCACTCTCTCACGCTCACTCTCTCGCTCGCTCGCTCACATCGTTCGCTCTCGCACACTCGCTCGCTCTCCGCACACTCGCTCGCTCTCGCACACTCGCTCGCTCACTCTCTCACTCTCACTCTCTCACGCTCACTCTCTCACACTCGCACACTCTCTCACGCTCACTCTCTCACACTCGCACACTCTCTCACGCTCTCTCTCTCACGCTCACTTTCTCACGCTCACTCTCTCACGCTCACATCTCTCACTCTCTCACGCTCACTCTCTCACGCTCACTCTCTCACGCTCACTCTCTCACGCTCACTCTCTCACGCTCACTCTCTCACGCTCACCTCTCATCTCTCACGCTCACTCTCTCACGCTCACTCTCTCACGCTCACTCTCTCACGCTCACTCTCACTCACTCTCCTCCACTGCTCACACTCTCTCACGCTCACTCTCACTCTCTACGCTCACTCTCTCACGCTCACTCTCTCACGCTCACTCCTCACGCTCATCTCTCACGCTCACTCCACTGCTCACTCTCTCACGCTCACTTCTCTCACCTCACTCTCTCACGCTCACTCTCTCACGCTCACTCTCTCACGCTCACTCTCTCACGCTCACTCTCTCACGCTCACTCTCACCTCACTCTCTCACGCTCACTCTCTCACGCTCACTCTCTACTCACGCTCACTCTCTCTCACGCTCACTCTCTCACGCTCACTCCTCACGTACTCTCACTCCTCTCACGCTCACTCTCTCACGCTCCACTCTCTCACGCTCACTCTCTCTCACGCTCACTCCTCACTCACGCTCACTCTCTCACGCCACTCCTCACCTCACTCTCTACGCTCACTCCTACGCTCACTCTCTCACGCTCACTCTCTCACGCTCACTCTCTCACGCTCACTCTCTCACGCTCACTCTCTCACCTCACCTCTACGTCCTCTCACGCTCACTCTCTCACGCTCACTCTCTCACTTCTCACTCTCTCACGCTCACTCTCTCAACGCTCACTCACACTCCTCACTCTCCACGCTCACTCTCTCACGCTCACTCTCTCACGCTCACTCACTCTCTCACGCTCACTCTCTCACCTCACTCTCTCACGCTCACTCTCTCACGCTCACTCTCTCACGCCCTCTCTCACTCTCTCACCTCTCTCACTCTACTCTACCTCTCTCACGCTCATCTCTCACCTCTCTCACTCTCTCACGCTCCTCATCACTCTCTCACGCTCACTCTCTACACTCTCTCACTCTCTCACGCTCACTCACACTCTCTCACTCTCTCACCTCACTCTCTCACGCTCACTCTCACTCTCTCACGCTCACTTCTACTCACCTCACTCTCTCACGCTCACTCTCTCACCTCACTCTCTCACTCCTCACCTCACTCACTACTCTCACACTACCTCTGCGCGAGAACTGCAGTGTCCCTCCACCGGCTTCAGTCAGCTGACCCTGAGGAACACACGTTTACATGAGTGTGTGAGTTGTACAACACAGGTGTACAGTAATGAACAAAATCAAGGCTGAAACTTAATCAAATATGAGACCAATTCAGCTGTAAAAACACAAGAGTCATTATTCAGCTCATATTCTGTTCTGGTCTGATAGTGTCCGTGCAGTCAGATCAATAATATAACTGAAAATGAAGTAATGTGTGTGTGAACCTGGTATTTGCTGATCTCTCCTCGGAGTCTGGCGATGTTATGAGTAGTTTCACTGATCTGAGGCTGAAGGCTGGACGGATCGCCGAGCTGCGAGTTCTGCTCATAAACACCCTTCATCTTCATCAGAGCCTCACTGACAGATGGACGGACACACACACACACACACACACACACACACACACACACACACACAAAACACACACACACACACACACACACACACACACACACACGTTAAAGCGGATCAGAAAGTTTCATAGAAACAGGATCAGTTAATGTAGCTGGGTTTACATGAAATCAAGCTCAAAAACGCTTTAATTTTTCATAATAATCAATGCATCATCAGCTCTTTTTATCAAAACAGCGTCTTCTCGACATTAACAACACGAACCAAACTCTTCCAGTCTCAGATACAACTACAGTGTTTGAGGGCGGGGCTAAGAGACACTGCTCAGCCAATCAAGATCAGAGACTGTCGTTATGCAAATTGGTGACAAACCTACAGCAGGAAGTGAGAATGAAGTACTAACGACCCGATTCAGTTCAGAATCACTTCTTTCTTTTGGGAAACAATAACTCCCTTTATCTGCACTTTGACCTTCAAAACTTTGCAGATATGAAAGGTAATATTAAAACTTTTATTAAAGTTCCCCATTATGCTTTTTTGAATAAGTTGCTGGAATATTGGATGTTATTAAAGTTTAACTCACACTCACGTATATCACAGAGATGCTAGGAAAGTAAAATCAAACGGATTGATGCAAATATAATGAAAAAAATTATTTTAAAAAATGCAGTCACTGAAACTACAAAAATGAGGAGTTTATGCATTTCCTGTAGACATTGTGCGAAAACTGGGGTTTATAATGTTTTATTTAATATCACAACTAGTGTTTTGGCACCTGGGTTTTTCACCTAGGTTTCACCTAGGTTTTTCTTTCAACAATCGTCTCATAAACATGTCTTTCTTGCATCGCCGGTAATGTAATGTTGCATGTTAACGTGTAAAAGTAAATGATTTGAACCTCTGCTCCGTCTCTTTCTGCAGCTCTTTCTGTACGTCGTCCATCTTCTCCTGCAAACGCCTACGTCTCTGATCTGGAGGAAGACGAGAGAAGTCCTCCAGCGAAGACGGCTACACACACACACACACACACACACACACACACACACACACACACACACACACACACACACACACACACACACACACACACACACACACACACACACACACACACACCACCTTAAAATGCATTTTTAATACAGGTTAATCTTACATAAACCCATCCCACACACATCATAAAGCAACCAGTCCACCCAAACTCAATCATACTGACTAATGAAATAAACACCCATCAACAATCATAAGATGTTGTGACAGTAAAAACGCGTCATAATTGTGTGGTTTATTTGTGTTCATAAGCACACAAGAAATTATCACAAATAATTTTTGCCTAATTCACATGTGCCAGATTTTTTTTCATAACTTTGTTTTAATGTTAAAATGGCTGGAACTAACATTATTATGCAGTGTGAAACCTTACGGCTCAAGCTATAATTCACCTTTTCTTACTCATTTACTCTTTAAATAGTTTTTTCAACTTAGTGCCATAAATTGAACGTTTAGTCCACTTGAAATATGATGCTCATTTCACACACACATTTGTGCAGTTATTGTAGGAAAGCCCTTGTGCTGCGCTGCGTTAGAAATGAAGCATGAGATCATTGTGAATAATGCTGAAATCAAATCAAACTACAGAGCACAAAACAAGATGAGCACTGACTGGACCTCAATCACTTTACATGTGTTTGAATGAGTATAAAAGTAAATGTCATGCAGAGAATAAAGCTCACTGTACCATGTTTTTATCAGGAGACGTCACCTGAAAATTCAAACACATACACAAACGTTAGTATTCATATTTACAGTCAAACCAAAACTCATTCAGACACCTTCAACATCTCACATTATCAGTTTATTCACTATAGTTTAGGAAATGCTAATAAAATATGAGCAGAACTCAGTTGATATTTGACTGGTTTTGTCCGTCCTTCTGTTAGACTCTCACACATGAATTATGATGAATATCTGTCAGCTGTTAAATTTAACTACACAATTAGATAATACCAGTTTAGCTCAACCAGTGACCCAGCAATGCTTCATGTTGTTCAGTCTGTGTGTAAAAAGAACATTAGTTATTAAAGAAAAAACAAAGTGTCTGAATTTTTGGTCCCAAATTTGAATAAATGTTACTGGTAGTCACCGTATGAAGAATTGTTGGGTATAATTTATGTCACAGTTTACTTTATTTTGCTCTCCACACTTACATTAATAAACTATAGTGTCCTGCACACACTAGTAAAAAAATATCAAAAACTATATCTGGTGTCTGAATAATTTTTGGTTTGACTATATATAGACTGGTGATAATCAGCCATCTCTACATCTGGTGTGTGTGTGTGTGTGTGGTGTGTGTGTGTTGTGTGTGTGTGTGTGTGTGTGTGGTGTGGTGTGTGTGTGTGTGTGTGTGTGTGTGTGCTTGTTTTTGTGATATATGAGGACACAAATGTGTATAATGACATGTGTATTACACTGGTATTACAACTTACACGTGATATATGAGGACATTGCATGAGTCCTCATATTTCAAATTGCTTAAAAAACATAAAAAACAATGTTTTTTTTTAAATGTTAAAATCCAGAATGTCTCCTGTAAGGGGTAGGTTTAGGGACAGGGGCAGTGTAGGGGGATAGAATATATAGTTTGTCCAGTATAAAAGTCATTACGTCTAT